>JARVKF010000399.1:327740-354659 GCA_039778275.1 Seiridium unicorne
TGCTGGGTTTTTTTTTCTTACTTTTCTTTTTCATCTCACCCTTCACATCACCTCACCCACCATCCATTCCATTTAATACCAACAGCAAATTACACTCAAAAAAAAAAAAAAAAAAAAAAAAAAAAAAAAAAAAAAAAAATTTAAACCCCCATGCAAAATTAATGGTGTCTTGAAGCTCTTAGCTATACAGGTAGTAATTCCCTCTGAATGTCGTGCAATGTCGTCGCGATTACCCCGGTTATTAAAGCTATGAATCTCATGCCGATGGTCACTTTGGAGAGCACCTTCCAAATGTGCTTTCCGATAGAGTATTGCAGGCAGTAGATTTTGTTCAGCCTGCAGCGGGATTTCTGGTCCGGCGCAAGCATAATATCAATCAGAAGTGGCCACCGGAAAGTGATATTGAATGTTCACCCTGTTATATCTTAAGGGAAGTTCTTTCCGGGTTCCGTGTGGTGAAGATTTAGGCATTCTAGAGGAGATTTGATATATCCGACCGGAAGAGTTTATGGGTTTCAATGAATGTTGAGCTACGGTGAGACCTATACTCCACAAGGAGCCTCTTCGGCGATGCGTTAAAGGTCTTCATTGAGTGATCTTTGAGGTCTTCATCACCGAGATCGTTACCATCGGCTGCGCCATAGCGTCCGTCGAAAGGCAAGTCTTGCCCTCTTTCTCGCAGATATAGGCCAGATTGTCGATAATCTATCACAAAATATCATGACAATTCTTGCCTGGTAAAAAGGACGCAACCAGACTGCATCCTCCTCCTCCGTTGTAAAGAGGCACGCGAACCGATTCACCGCGACCTTTTAATAATGTTGACATCGAGTGTGTCCTTGAGGCCCTACGTGGTTATCTTATGAGAAAGTAGAATCATGTAGACGGAGGCGTACATTCTAAGACTGATTCGCAATTTCGAAATTCTCGCTTTAAGAACCAGCCTTGCTGTCACGGGCCGAGGGTGAGGTTTCATGTACAATGTTCTGTCTAGGATAATTGCATGTGTCTTAACCTAACGAGAACAGCGCCAAAATCTTCTGACACCACGTGAGGTAATGCACCAACGTATTGGGGTTCGTATTTACAGGATTTCCTTTAGCTTTATTCGCGCCCAGCTCGGTCAGAGACAGTCCAGACATATGACTACATAAAACTGAGCGGACCCGGAGAACAAGCTTAGAATCGTCGGTGTAGGTACGTTTCCTCTCAAGACGTCATCCTGTGTCCTCATATTGGCCCTACGAAGCCTCTCGAACAGTCAGTTCTTCATAATGCTTCTTCCTCGAACACATAATTATACGTCTAAATTCTTCTTGCCTCTGAAAAAGCCGCCAAGTTTGCCCATCAACAGTCCAAGTCCACCTTTCTCGCTGCCTGCCACCAAGCCACCTTGAATCCAACCAGGCAACTTCTTTCTTATTCTGTCTGTTCCAAATCTGCGATCGACAAGTACGATGGCCGCATAATCCCCCTTATGTCTAATAGCGCGACCAATGCTTTGGTTCACGGCGCGCATACAAGCATTCTCGTAGAAGTCTCTCGCTGCCTGTTTCGCTGCAGCGCCTGCTTCTGATTTGGTCATTGTCGAATCACCTGACACCAGCCGGCCTGTAGTGGTGGATTCGATGTACTCGATCCTCGCCTTCCAGTCCGGTGAGTTGATGTTGGGATAAGGAAGGCCAACAATGATAACGCAGCGACCGAGGCGGTCGGAAAAATTAATGCCCTCGCTCATCTTTCCACCCACGACGCTGAGCAGCAATGCGCCCTGTCCGTGGCCTCCAGAGCCGGGCTTGGTTGGATCGCCGAGAATAGCCTCACTGTATTCCTTGAGTACATCATCACTCGAGCCGCCCTTGGTTTCTCTGAACAACATCTTCTTGGCCGACAACCTGGTCCAGATGGATTCCCTGCTTGCAGAGATAGCAGCAGGTTGTGTATCGCTCCAGGTGGCAACAACCTCATCCAGGTATCCGTAGCTTGGAAAGAAGACTACCATGCCGTCTGGCACGACGCTGCACATGTTGAGGATGGCGATTCCCAGCTCTCGGATCATGGTCTTGTCGCTTCGCTTCTGAAAGCTGAATTCGAACTCTGTACCTGGCCTTGTGGCAGATAGACTCCATACGCATAAGTTTGCGGCAGGAATGACGTGCCCACAGCTCAGAGTTGTAATTCTGGCCGGTGGTAGGTCTGGGAAGAGATGTGCGGTGTAATCGTCAAATGGAGACATTGTGCCACCAGCCAGAATGACTGCTCGAGCACTGGATGCGATGGAAGAGAATGCGTAGGTAGGTGAAAGAAGTAAATAAGAGAGTTTGATGTCTGTTTGTGGAGCAGTTAAAGTTTTGTGATAGAAAATGCGACCCTCCGAGCTGAGATTCGTCAAAGACATCAGGAATGACACGAGATTATGTAGGGTTGGCGCCGACGAAACAGGACTTGTGGTCTGTCCACCTTGCTCTTCGATAAGAGTCGCATACCCTTCTATCTTGTAAGCCAGCTTAGACTCCTGGACATACTGGATCAACTTGTATAAGTTAATCTGGTCGATGCCTTTCGATTGAAGGAGGGCGTTCGAGTCCACAATACCCTGATCGTTCTGCAATTGCGTTAGCTGTTGATCTAGCACACCCTTGTTCGCAGGCACTGACCTTGAATGTTGATGCCGTATTCAACCATGCACTCAAACCATCGGCAACCCTTGCCACCTGTGCAACCATAACTCTGTTTTCTCCCTTGAGCTTCTTCCCGAACCTTTTTACATATACACTTAGCATCTGCCTTGCCCGCTTCAGTTCACTCAAACTGATTTCAGACGAATAAACGTTGGCGACTGCATCCATGATATTGTGTGCTTCGTCGACAATGACCACGTTTCCCTCAAGTTGGATGCCAAGCGCATCTCTGGCCGTTTTCTGGAGTAGCAAGGGGTATGGTAAGGTGATGATCTCGGCACCAGGTATGGCCATTCTTGAGGCATAATATGGGCATATCGACAGTTTCTTGCCTAGGTCGAATAAATCCTCGATATCGGGAAGTGTCGCCAGGGCATTGTCTCGAAACTGATGTGCTTGGCTAAGATTATCTGCATTGGGGACAAATTGACACTTGTTCCCCGACTTCGACTGCTGTAGCTCACTACACTTATCGTTGATCGCACTCAGAGTGCCAAGTCGTGAGACTGAAGGATTGATGCACAGACGCTGTCTCGAAGACAGTGGCAAATGCTTAACAGCCTCACCTCCTGATTCAATATCGGAGAGGAGGGTCTCTGGCACTGATGGCGGGAAGGCTGGTCTGCGTAACTCGTTGATGAACTGCGTCAGTTGTGAGTGGGTTCGTGACGTATAGTAGATCTGCACAATCATCAGCGTGCTTTCTACCACTCGGGCCAGGAGCACAAACCTTTACGGGCTCCTCCACTCGATCATCTTCTCCCTCCTGCTGCTTCAGTGAACCCATGCCCAGCTTCTCCATTAAATTCCTTGTCTCTTTACTAAAGCTCGACGGCTCTCCATCCGGCTGAACGTCCTGACCTTCCCGATCATCGAGCAGCCACTCGTCCTCATCTTGCTGACTCGATGAGCCGGGCTTGGTAGCTGGATGATCAATCCGTCTTCTCTTGCTGCCTCGGCCTTCCAGCAACTTCTCCTTGGCGCGTATGTGCTTCAATCTTGCCTCACGCTCCTCCCAGTGCTGAACCACTTGCTCCCGCTTCCTCTTCAGCATTTGCTCCACGATCCAGTCAGGCTCATCCTTAATCGTGGTAGCCACGTTGTTCACATCATTTTCGAACGTAGCTTTCTTGTGATTACGCAACCACGTCACAGCTGCACAGATGAGGGACAGTGATTTGCCCTGGACATGGTTAGATCGCGTATTGTCAGCTCAGGATGCCAACTAACTGTGCCTGTGGGACTTTCGAGAATGCCAATCTGGCCGTCACCCTGCTGCAAGACGTCGTAGGCAGTTTTCATGAATTGCTGCTGGACATCGTATGGGGTGTACGGGTGGTGGAAGTCCATGTTTTGCACATCGACAGCAGGGACGTCAACTCCCGGCTGTGACATGGTGCCGTAGCCACTGGCCGCAGTCTTAACCGGGATTGGTGACAAGTTGCACGTAGAGATGATTGCTGAAAAGCGTATATGGCAGGAGAAGAAAGTGCTGGCCGACCTGCGACTACGCAAGCTGTGGTCCGATGCAATAGGTTGGATGGAATTGAAGCTAGTGCATCGTGCGAAACAGAAGAATACCGAGAATGCATTCACTGATGCAGTAATGCAGGATTTTTGAGCGAAACGTGCACCTACGAGAACTTTCTATCAGCCAATCGAGACGATTCAGGTCGTCATGAATGCTATGTTGAGAATTGCATTTAGACACCCGAATGTACTGGTAAACCCATTGAGGGAAAGAGGTTATGCGACAGAGATGGGCAGGGTTTTCCTTGAACGTTGGCCCAAGGTAGCATCCATCTGAGCGCAACACTCTTGCTAATCAGCCGCACAGTTGCCTCAGGACAAAAATAGAATATGAAAAGTTGCAAAATCGAATCGCAATCGCTTTTACGTGTCGGTTACTTGAATGGTGGCATCCTGACCATCAGTCAGCAAGCTGCCGGCAATTTAATCGAAATCGTCCAAGTCAATCGTATTCAACTCGTTCACGAATTGAGGTGGGGCAGGGCAATGAAGTCCTAAACTTGAGTGAGCCGTGGCTAGTGGCTGAGATTGTTCTGACGTGGCTTGGTCCAAGCTTGCTCACTTTCAAGCCACACCCACAAGTTTTCTGGCTGCAAAATCTCAAGTGGGAATTAGGCCTAGCCCCTCCACACACCTGGGAACTTTTCGACCTCCTGCAAAAGACGCCCATCGCGAGAGTAGCGAAAACATCATACTAACCATCCAGGCTACTCAACAACCGTCAACATGCCTACCAGATTGTCGAAGACCAGAAAGCAGTAAGTCACGGCCCCGATTGCACTGGCGAGTCCATGTTTGTCACCGGGTTCCCTCGATTGCCGTTCGCGTCGCCGTCGCAATTTTCGAAGCAGAGTTTTCACCGACTGGGCGGGCTGAGTGCGGACAACATGCACCAAGAGGGTGAAGCGAAGACAGAATACCTCGATTGAGACTGGGACTTGGCGAAGATGAGACTTGGTCGATGACGGATAGAATACTCGGTCGACAGAGGCGGTGGGCGGCCAATCGAGGAACCCCTACGACAAAACCTACGACAAATATGGCGATTTCTTCCCAGATCAGCGACACACCACCAAGTTTTCCGTTTGCTAACATTTTCTTCTCACAGCCGTGGTCACGTCTCGGCCGGTCACGGTCGTGTCGGTAAGCACCGCAAGCATCCCGGTGGTCGTGGTATGGCCGGTGGTCAGGTACGTACATTTTTGTGTCCTTTCTCATCTCCAGGCTTGGATTCAGAGCAAAGTCTACGCCCAAAGCCATCTTTTGAGGCCCATTTCTACTCCCAGAATCCCCTCGAGTCACTGCTGACCCGAATTTGATAGCACCACCACCGTACAAACATCGACAAATACCATCCCGGTTACTTTGGTAAGGTTGGTATGCGATACTTCCACAAGCAACAAAACCACTTCTGGAAGCCTATTGTCAACCTTGACAAGGTATGTTCAGCCACTCACATCGCCTTGTGCTTGACTCGTGACTGATTTCCGACGCGCCACAGCTCTGGTCGCTTGTCCCCGCCGAGACCCGTGAGGCCTACATCTCGGGCTCCAAGAAGGACACCGTTCCCGTCATCGACCTCCTCCCCCTCGGCTACTCCAAGGTGCTTGGAAAGGGCCGTCTCCCCGAAGTTCCCCTGGTTGTCCGCGCACGATGGGTCAGCAAGCTCGCCGAGAAGAAGATCACTGAGGCTGGTGGTGTCGTTGAGTTGGTAGCATAAGTTTGTGGCTTCGCGAGGGATGGACATCAGGAACGACCGGATACCTTGAAGAACTTGGGACGAGTAGTACTCAAGTCTCCTGCAAAACCCACATGGCAGGTAGCACAAGGTTCTTAGGCTCAAGGCTTTGTTCGAGCATGGCATGGCATGAACGGTTACATGAAAGGGAGTTTCGATGAATAAATTGTCTTTCACCCATTCAATCACTGTTGGCATGCTTGAACGCTACTGTGACCAACGCTCGAGGCGCCTCGGATCTTTGTTGACGCGTGACTGCTCGAAACTGCCTCGCCGAGTGCTCTTTCCTCAGTCTATCGAGGACAGTAGGGACCGACCAGCTGTTTAAGCGTCTTTCCCGTCGAACCACGCCGACGGTATTTGGTACATCAACGCGATGGAGCGTGATTCTCATCATTTCACAATGCCATCACCATGCGACCTGATCCGGCCGGCAGATATTTGACTCTACTGCGGCAGAACATCATGATGAATATATTTAGACCCCCAAATCCGCATCCGGAATCTGGGAATATTGTGTCGCACGCTCGATCATGCTTGGGAGACAACACTACTTTACTAATAAACCGTCGTGAGACTTTGATCTTGTCCCGTCTACCACACGCGCTCACCGTAGCTGTATGATTTTGAGGCTTTCCCTGTGATGCCAATACTGCGTCGTGTAGGATCTACCCTCAAGATATGACTGTCAATGGCCTTGAGGTCCTATGATCAGTCGATATATTTCCTTCCGCATTCACTACACGTCGATTATATGTCAACGAAAACTTTTTAGAGTCTTTTCGTGCTGAGATGGAGTGGACAAAAAAGGTCTGTTGGATTGCAACACACTCGTGTGGTTGTTCATTGGCTTGGGTAAGTCGCTATATGATACCGTATCACGGACATGGTTTAGTACTCGATCAAGCTTTTATGCCTGAAATTAATCCCTACTTCAGCTTGAACCCGATTTGCAGTAGTGAATATTGTGTGCCGATGGACTAGGTTCGAGATATAGTGATGTGTATTTCCACCGGTGACAGATGTTCCAGCAGCTGCGTGTTTTGAATCGATCCGAAGAGATTGCCAAGTTTATTAATTACATATGATGGGATTCACTGAGTCATCGCAATCTCATTCCTCCATAATTTTCCCATCTATCATGTCAATATTGGATGCTTATGCCTCAATTATTTGGTATCATCTGCTAATGTAGAAGTTTAGGGCGTTTCCATGGCTCTGTATAATGTCATAAAAAAAGGAGTTTGAAATTCATTGACGTTACATAAATCATGCATCCACAATATAAGTTTGTTGGAAGGGCAAAGGAAAAGAAGTTTTTACAGAAGCTGATGGCGGATTCGAGAAATAGAAAATGGCCTATGGAGAATGACCAGTTCTTCTCGAGTAAGCGGCGGATTTGTGACAGCTCATGGGGCGGCTCACCAAGTCATCTGCCATGGAGGCCACATGTGACAAGCATCACAATCACATTGACCACTACGATCCCCAGTGGCCGGATTACAGGGATCGCTAGCGCCTCTTTGCGACCACCGATTAGTGGAGCTTCATGGTCAAGGCCGCTGTCATGTTAAGCGTCGCGTCATGGCTTGCGGTCTTAACTTAACGTAATTCAAGGAGCCGATAAGACCGCCGACCGATAGGGGACTTATCGATAACGGACTCGGTATCTGGGCGGTTCGCATCTGGTTGAGGAGGTCATGTCCTCGTTGCTTCGCTTCGCCGAACAAATGGAATGGGCTGCATTATGACTCGATAACGGCTTTCACGGGATATGCAGGTCACAGCCAAGACCGACAAGCTTATTGCCTAATGTGGCCAGCCCGACGCCCAATCTGGCTATCCGTCTCCATCCTTCCCATCCGTCACTCAACCTAGGTACCTATTCCACGGCCGCGGTCTGATTGATCTCGAACCAGCTGCACAACCTGCTGCGCCGCCTGCCTACTCGACCCTGTCCTCGAGATGCGACTTGCGTCCTGAGCAACCATTCGATATCAGCTGCCAGCCACGGCCGCACCCGTCGTTCTTCCTGGCCTTTGGTTCCCTGGTCCTGCAGGCCGACAAACAACTACGAGGCTTTGCTGGCTCCACTCCACGCCCCCCGTGCTGCCTGCACATGCAGTATCACCGCACAGAGACGGACAAGATAGGCTGCTAGCATCTCAACGCTCTCGAAGCTGAGAGGGCCGTATTCGACGTCCTTGCCTCACTTGTAATTAGGCAGACAGCCGCCGATCACTGGCACCATGGCCCCCACACATCTCGACGTCCGACCTTCGAGCGAGGAGGCCACCCGGAGACGCGTGAGCAAGAAACTTCACAAGAAACGCAGGGAAGAGCACCAGCCGACGATGGAGCTCCCCGACCGACTAAAAGAGACGGGCGATGAGGCCGACGAGGACGTAGTGCCTCAGCAAGGCGGCCAGCAGATGTTTATGAACATGAACCAGTCCATCTTCGGTCTGATCGCGGCCGCCGGTTCTACGGTCGACTTCAACGACCGCTACGAAGGGCAATCCAGTGACGATGACGAGCCGAGCGACGACCGACTTGGACTTCGGAGACAGAAGGGGAAGGATAAGGAGGGTGAAGATGTTGCCAAGTCGCAGATTCTGAAAAAGAGCTCGTCAGACAAGACAGACAAGAAGCACCGGCGTGGATTATCTGCTCAACTACGGCAATCACTGCCACAACTGCCTCGACTTTCCTCAAAGTCAAGATCCAAATCCTCAAAGCTTAAATCGCCCCCGCTTACTGCTCAAACACCGGGATCACCCCAAGAAGACTTCCAACAAGATGGTGCCTCAGACCCCAGGTCGCCTAGTATTGATGTGACAGCCGCTGATCGACACGGGAGGACAGCGCCTGTCATGAGCATGATGCTCGAGGCCCGCGCCGAGTTAGCTGCTCGGCCAAGTTTCGACTTGGAAAGGTTATCAGGCGACATGCGAAGAGGCGGTGACGCCACGGACAATGGTGACAGCGAGCTTGCGCTGCGGTTGAAGGAGATCTTCGAGTTCGACCAGCCCGAGAAGGTACTGGAAGGTAATTCGGCACCACTCTACACACTAGACATCACGATACTGACTTGTGCAGAATATCCTTGTTGGCTTCTCCAGAGCGTATTACTTCAAGGCTACATGTACATAACCGCGAAACACATCTGCTTCTACGCCTACCTTCCAAAGAAAGCAGTTAGTAGAGCCCCTTCCATGCCCATTGTCTTGCATCTGCTTACCATGTGTAGCACGAAGTTGCCAAGTCCGGCTACCTATCCAAAAGCGGGAAGCGAAACCCCAAGTATAACCGCTATTGGTTCCGCCTTAAGGGCGATGTCTTGGGCTATTATCGCGATTCCTCGAATCTGTATTTCCCAAGTGGCCAGATCGACCTTCGCTACGCCATTTCGGCGAACATCGTTGACAAGGATAAGGAAGGTCTGCATTTCTCTGTGGTCACTGACCAACGGACATATCACTTCAGAGCCGACAGCGCGCCGAGTGCAAAGGAATGGGTCAAGAGCCTTCAGAGAGTCATTTTCCGATCTCACAACGACGGCGATAGCGTCAAGATTTCCTTACCAATCAGTAATATTTTGGACATCGAAGAGACTCAGATGCTGGAGTTTGCCGATACACTCAAGATCAGAGTCATCGATAACGAGGAGACCTTCGCCATAGACGAATACCTCTTCTCCTTCTTCGGCTTTGGGAAGCAAGCTGTCAATGTTCTCAGGATTTTGGTGGAAGATGCGGCTGATCAGCAGGATACGGCATCCAAGCTCCATGTACCTCGACAGCGAGGCAAACTCGATACAGCATCGGATCGGACTTCTATAAGTACATCACGCATTCATAGCCCGGGTGGTGAGCTGAGGTCGCCAAAGGTGCGAGAGAATGTCAAGGCAACATTGGCTGCCATGTCCCCCACCAGTCCTCTGGAGTCTGGTTTTCGACCGAGCGGGGAAATCAGCAGGAGCAGTTTTGACGCTTTTCGGAATTTTGGTCGCAGAAGTTTAGACCTCGATACTCTGGCCCGTGACAGCTCTCCGCGCCGGAGCTTCAGTGGAAGCCGTTCCCACAGCCATGTGAGAAGTCAGAAAACGCACACGATCCCGGAACAGCAAGGGTCATCTGACTCCTATGTACAGTCTATGGAGGATCCTAGTCTGTCTAATCTTGTGGCATCATCTAGTGAGGATCAAACAGG
Source organism: Seiridium unicorne (assembly GCA_039778275.1). Classification (NCBI taxonomy): domain Eukaryota; kingdom Fungi; phylum Ascomycota; class Sordariomycetes; order Amphisphaeriales; family Sporocadaceae; genus Seiridium; species Seiridium unicorne. The sequence continues at coordinate 337,902 of JARVKF010000399.1, forward strand.
CAGCCAGATCCTGAGAGATAGTCAGATGTTCCAAAGACCTACCATATACCGAAGGTCAACCTCGGGCTCTGGACTCAAACAGCACCACTCAGCAAGCGACACAAACGACAGCCATCCTCAGAGAGAAGAGTTACGAGCATATCATCGGCGACACGCAGCGACAACTGGCAACGTCACAGACCCATCAGCTGCAGACATGGCTCATGCAGGACCGACCACGCCTACGCTCCAAAACATAGCCAAAATGGGCTCGTATCCCTTACAACGTGCGGGCTATTTCGCAGACTATCTAAACCAAACGAGTCGAAAGATGGGTAATCTGCTAGCGACTGAATCCATGGGTTACGTTGAAAAGGTCTCGGGAATGTGGAAAGGGGGCCGCAAGCACTATTACGACCCAAATGCGCCCAAGACAGACGAGGAGTTAGAGGATGAGGAAGATGAAGATGTCGATGGCAAGTTGGCAACAACCATGGATCGCTTCCGAAATCACTTTGCCTTACCAGAGACCGAGAAGCTTCGTGCGACATATTTCGGGTATATGATCAGAGTTTTGCCTCTGTACGGCAAAATTTACATCAGTGATCGGCATTTCTGTTTTCGAAGCTTACTGCCAGGCACGCGCACCAAACTCATCCTCCCCATTAAGGATATTGAGACCTGCCACAAGGAAAAAGGCTTCAGGTTCGGCTATTCAGGTCTCGTTGTCGTCATACGTGGGCACGAGGAACTCTTCTTCGAGTTCAGTCAGGTTGATGTGAGGGATGACTGCAATGTCACGATGCTCCAACATCTCGAGGCCATGCGATATCTTCGAGAGTCCGAAATCATTGATAGAGAAGAGCAAGACCAGGTCGACGACGCCATGGCGGAACGAGATGCACTCAACGAGGCGCGCCTCAAGGAGAACACAGAGCACGAAATCAAATTGCCGCAACAGGCTTCATTCCCCGGTGACTCATCGCCTACGATATTATTCGACGATCCAAAAGCCTCCTTCCTCAGTTTCAAGCCTGCACAATCACTAAGGATTACCTGCCTGACCATCGGCTCGAGGGGCGATGTCCAGCCATATATCGCACTTTGCAAAGGGCTTCTGGCCGAAGGTCACAAACCTCGCATCGCAACGCATGCCGAGTTCAAGGATTGGGTCGAGAGCCATGGAATTGAGTTTGCTCCAATTGCGGGCGATCCTGGAGAGTTGATGCGTCTCTGCATTCAGAATGGTACCTTTACATTTGCGTTTCTGAAAGAAGCAAACACTACGTTCCGTTCATGGCTGGATGAGCTTCTAATTTCGGCGTACGACGGCGTCAAGGGGAGCGATGTGTTGATTGAATCACCCTCAGCCATGGGTGGTATTCATGTTGCCGAAGCTTTACAGATACCCTACTTCCGCGCCTTCACCATGCCATGGACACGGACTCGCGCATATCCCCATGCCTTCATCATGCCAAATAACAAGATGGGCGGCGCATACAACTACATGACATACGTCATGTTCGATACTGTCTTCTGGAAAGCTATGGCAGGACAGGTCAACAAGTGGAGGAAAACCACCCTTGGTCTTCCACCAACGAACCTCGAGAAGCTAGGACAGAACAAGGTTCCATTTCTCTACAACTTTTCACCTTCCGTGGTTGCTCCTCCTTTAGATTACTCCGACTGGATCCGCGTGACCGGCTATTGGTTCCTGGACGAAGGTACCGAATGGACTCCGCCGGATGACCTCCGTCTGTTTATTGAACAGGCACGAAAGGATGGAAAGAAGCTTGTCTACGTAGGCTTCGGGTCAATTGTCGTCGCAGATCCAGCCAAAATGACGCAAGACGTCATCGATGCCGTACTCAAAGCCGATGTGCGATGTGTTCTCTCCAAGGGCTGGTCCGACCGCATGGGTACCCAATCCAGTGTTCCGGAACCGGAGATGCCGCCCGAGATATTCAGGATCAAATCCGCGCCTCATGACTGGCTGTTCTCGCAGATGGATGCAGCAGCTCACCATGGTGGCTCAGGCACAACAGGTGCCAGCTTAAGGGCCGGTATACCGACCATCATCAGGCCGTTCTTCGGAGACCAGTTCTTCTACGGCGCGAGAGTTGAAGATCTCGGTGTAGGCATATGTCTCAAGAAGTGGGGTGTGAGCTCCTTTGCCCGAGCACTGTGGGAAGCGTGCAATAGCGAAAGGATCATTGTCAAAGCCAGAGTTCTCGGCGAAGCGATCCGCAAGGTTTGTTTACCCTCTTCATCGTTGTTTGTAGCTCTGTGCTAACGGACCAATTAGGAAAATGGAGTAGACACGGCGATTCAGTGCATCTACCGCGATCTTGAATATGCACGTTCTCTCGTCGTTGCTAAAGCTGGCAAACACCAAGCAGCCAAGCAGGGCAAGCCAGTTACATCGGCCTCTTTGAGTGACGACGAAGATGAGGAGGAAAGCTGGACTTTTATCGGCACTGGTGACGAGTTCGACCCGGAGCTAGTAGTTAAGAAATCAGCTCTGGCCGAGGCTGATCAGCTGGCGATGGGTCGGGGGAAGGGCGCATCCTTAGGAAGCAAAGTGTTAGGCTCTTTTACTACGAGCAACACGGCTATTCCAAGTAGTTCTTAGGAGGACACCTGCACAGTTGCCTAGAATGCGAGGTTGAGTGCGGTGGCCGAGGAAGTGATGAATGTCGATTCGACCGATAATTCAAACGTCGCAGGGAAGAGCGGCACAGAGCAATCTCCTAAGGCTGTCTGCTCAGCTTTCGCGACGTCTTGGAAGACGTTTCGGGATTGGGTTACCCTTTGGATGCCAAACAACAGCGCCGCCTAAGTGGTTGCCATATTTTGGGCATACGGATCACGTATCATGTATGCATGGTGGCAAGGGCACGAGATCGTTGCTTGACGAGTGGCGAATGACTTGACGTATGTTTCTTGGATTTGGCAGGTATTGAAATGAGCTCTCTTGAAAGTCATCGCGTTGGGTTGGACCGGAAGCGCACGCAGCAGAACATGACGACCCTAGACGATACTAGACTACGATCGGCGTTGCATAGACATTCCACGAGTATAGATAATGGGAATAATACTTATCGCGTTAAAAAACCGCCCATAGTCAGACCTGTTTACGTTCTGCGTTATGGCTTCCAAAGGTTATAGGAAACAAAAGTGCCATTTATTCAAATGGTTGTTCGAAATATATTGGATGATTGTATCATAGCGGTAGTACTAAACAGTTCAGGTTCCTATCACGTCTACACCGATCTACCTAGCATGTCGTCGGTGGACTCGATAGGCGAAACATATCTGAGATCATTACGCTGGTATTTGCTAATGGCGTAGGGCTAATCAGAATGATCTAGGTGCGCGTATACAGTGAAATCCGGGTACCGATTGCCCGCAAATAATCAGTGGACCCGTTATGATTCCGAACGAGACAGGTAGACCGGATTTGTTAAGGTCCAGTGTGCTTTCGACAAGGCCATCCCGAGAGATATGAGTTGATTGGGAAGCTAGGAAGTGTACGAAAGAGGGCGAAATGTCACCAGTGGACAAAGGCGTCTACGTAACAAAGCTGAAGTCTTTTGGAGGCCTAGAAAGCAACGAGTCACTACCCGAGAAGTCAGTGAGTAGTCTGGTCAATTATCGATGCTGACATTCTGGATTGACGTGGGTCCCTATAGACCGCGCGGCGTCATCTTAGCCGCAAGACGACATTGTTCCAGCAGTTGAGCTTGATGCTTCCTCGAAATTTTAAATTGAAAATGCAGAAAATTGTCGGTGAAACGGAAGTGCGACTTTACCTGAGTCTCGTGCTGTTGGGCTGTGTCGGAATTCACGCCGACGACTAACGACGGCGAGAACGATGACGAGAACGAGAACGACGAGGCTAAGCCGATTCGATGGGAGGATTGTATTTGCCCCACTGAAATTTATATAATCAACCGGCGAAAGCCTGGGACGAGTTCCCCATAATTCTGACATCAAATGATAGCCACCTATTGGTCGAATGCTCAGCCTTCAATCAGTATGCCGTCGCATTCGGATGAGACAGCACTGCAGTCAGAGTACGATGTGGATTTTGTCGAGGCAATAATTACCCATCGCTTGACGTGATTGTCAGTATAAAAACTCTGCCGGAAATATTCTACGTGAACATCATATCAGTACCAAGCCTGCAGCCAAGCGAACAAGTACCACGATCACTCTCCCTCATTATTTCCAACCTCTACGTTTTCATCATGAGACTCCGTCAAGGTCTCTTGTTCTTCGGAACTCAATTGTGTTCCCACATGGTTGAAGTAAGTGCCTCCCCAACCTCGAAGACATTTGCTCTCACGAGCGACGCCCTTTGTCTTTGACCGAAAACCAGTTATTGACTTGGAATCAACCTCCAGGCCGTCTCTACATATAATGGCACAGAGAATAGTTCAGTCCCGATATATCCATTGAGTTCAGACAACTACTTCACTTTCGTCTTGACTGAAACACTCGCCCTTGCCAACGGCGGTGGTTCAGCTACGAGTGAAGTGCTTCGCTTGGCCAGCCAGATCGTGCCCGGAGACTTCGATGGTTGGTTCTCAGAGTACGACTGGATGGGAGACCAGATGTATTCTCTGGCCCAGCGGGCTAAGACATCCATATCAAAGCGAGGGGCACTGTTTCGAGCTGCTTCTTACTGGCGCCTTTCCGGCTTCTTTCTCACGGGAAATGCGAGCGACCCACGATTGTACGAAAAGTGGGATCTTGGCCTCGACGCCTTTAGCGAGGCAATTTCCTTGTTGCCGGTCCCCGGCGAAAACCATACAATTTCCGGCCCAGAATACAGCATTCCTTATTACTTCTATAAGGCTAGCCAGTGCAATGAGAAACTGCCTACGATCGTCGTTGGTACTGGATATGATGGACCACAGCAAGACGTATGGCACCAGCTCGGCCAAGAGGCCACGAGCCGAGGCTACAATTTCGTCACGTACGAGGGACCAGGCCAGCCGACGGTGCGACGCCACGACAACATCGGTTTCATGCCAAACTGGTGGGATGTGGTAACACCAATAGTTGACGAGATTAGCAGCCGCGCCGATGTCGATATGGATAAGCTGGCCTACATTGGTGTGTCATTTGGCGGTGAGCTTGCTCCGCGGGTCGCAAGCCGTGAGCACAGGTTCAAAGCCGTTATCTCAATCGATGGACTTGTCGATATGCAGGAGGCCATCTTGTCCCAGCTCTCCGAGGAGCTTTTCGAGGCTTTCGAATCTCAGAATGCGACTCTCTTTGACGAGGCCATCACGTATGCTCTCTCGGTACCGCCCCGCAACACGGAATTTACATGGGTGACCGGCCAGGGGCTGTGGAGCTTCAATACCACTTCATACTACGCCTGGCTGACTCAACTTGGCACGTTCAAAGTGACTCAGGAGTTGGTGAACAACATCACGACACCCTATCTCTTTGTTGCGGAGGGAGAGGATGACAGTCTCGCCCGAGGACAGCCGCTAGCTCTTGTGTCACTCTATGAAAATGCTACACACCCGCTGAATACGACCTACTATCGCTTCCCCACAAACCTAGGTGCTGGCGAGCATTGTCAGCTTGGAGCTGAGCCTCAGTTGGCTCAGGAGGTTTATGACTGGCTATACGGCATCCTTTGAGACTTGAGACTGGGCGTTTGTCGCCGATGTCTAAGTTTCAGCGAAATATCGAATATTCGAGGTGACCTTGCGTGATGCAGCATTTTCATACTGGGAAATAAAGGCTTTCGGTGGTTAAAGTCAGCGTATGGGGCTGGATTGTAGAGGATCTTCCTGTACATCGACTTGGAGGTACTATAGCCCACCCTTCATAAGCTAGAGCAGTAAGATATAAATGTGGAGCATGAAAGTTATAATGCTGTTGACTATGGCAGCTCTCCGCCTTCCTTATTTATTCCACCCGTAAGTAATAAGGTAGTACATTCTCCCCGGACTCTGAGACCTGCCACGAGCGGCTTGTCAGTTAATTGAACTCCTGAAAAACACGGACCTTGCATATGACTCGTAGTTGGCTTGGCTGGGATTGAAGACTCCCACGCAAGTATACATAGACAAGTTCATTATAGCACATGAAAATAATGCGAAACGTCTCGAGACAGTTATTCTTAAGGGGTAAGCGTTTAGTTTTAAAACGTCGATTGCCACGTACCGAGATGATGGATATATCGGTCTTCTTTTTGGTGAGGCTGTGATGATATCTGTCCCAGTAGAGGTGATTGTGACATTCATCTGTGTATTATCCAATGTTACATCAAGCCTCCCACACCTGGCAGTGCTGCGGTTTCCTAAAGTGTAATTTGACTATGGGAGGCGGTGCAGCTACATGTACTCTCCCCCAATTTGGACCATGACTGGGCCGTCTCAATCGTGGCTAAGCTGAGGCACCCCTCCAATATGGGTTAGATCGAATCTCAAGCTAGCCGAGTACTATGTAAGGGTTGTGAAGGTGGTGATAGAGCTGCTCAGGAAAGGATTTATGGCATTAACAATCTCACTCTCTACTTGGACTTCGATCCTTAGCCATGTACACTTGAGCGATTGATAGGTTGCGAAATTGCGGTTGAATCTAAATGCGGAGTGTTTTAGCCAAACAGTAGCATGAGCGTGAGCCTTTGTCCGAGATTTGATTGGATATAACCCGGAGCCTTCGCCTTTTCCTTTGGGCATCTACTTGGTGAGGGCCAAAATTACAGTGAATTTTTATAGATTTGTGGTGATCGAAGTCTTGACCGCAAGTGAGCTTTACTCCAGACTCCAAGTTCACCTCGGATATTTCCAAGATTAGCGTCGTGCCTGCATGCCGCACTGCTCCAGCGAATCAAATAAATCGCCCTCGCAAGGTGGGTCTCCAATAAAGCCCAACCAGGGTTGTATGACGTGTACTGGCTTGGGGCGGTCCTGCGCCTATCTTCTGCCTGCTGATTGCAAAACATGACAGTATCAGCAACCAAGTATTGGGTATCACTGACCACAATGACTCTTCCACACGAACGATGATATATTTCTTGACTATTTTTATCTCTTGAGTTATTGTCTCAACGTCTACGAGCGGCATATCCCATCGCACTTCAATTCTACGAGAAGGTACGCGCACGTTCTATCGTCGATACGGAGTCGCGCTTTATGTTTGCCCCAACAGAGCAAAATCAATCAGCAATGAACTATGGAACTTACAAGGGAGCAACAGAACCTTGGCGGTGCCCATGCAGCTCTGGACTCATCACCATCGAAATTGAACAACGCGACTGACGATTTGGAGAAACTCGACAGAAGCAAGTTAAATTCCCCCCCAACACCATTTACCAATCACTCCAGCATCGATATCAACAGTGATCACTTCGTCGCGAACAGCTGGATCAAAACAGGGCTCCTGGTGAAGCGAGAGGCACACGCCGATGTCCATGAAGTCACCATGACACACACCGTGAACACGAATATTCCGTTTCTAGAGGCTCGCATATTCCACGTGGACAGGGTTCAGCCAAAAGTCAGGAAACACCGACTGAGATGCATTCGAAGACTTGATTCTCGCAAATTGTGGGATTGCAGATCAGAGGACCACTGTTGTGTAATATATATAAACAAATACGGAGAGGACATGTGCTCCTTAAGGGTGGAACATATCATTTTCTGGCTCGCAAGATGTCCCGCTGATTTCCAGCCTGTGTGGTCTACGAAAGACCCAGGGCTGATCAAAGCTAGGGGAAAATGCTCCATTCAGTTGTCTTGGATGGCAAGGAAGGATTGCAGGCTGCCCATCGACCGACAGAGGTCTCATCAACCAGAACGTGGCGCGCATAGTCAGGTACGCCATTTACGTTTCCACACTTAACAAGAATTCAAGAACATTTGAAAAAAGTGACATAAATGCTGTAGAGACTGTGTTCCAATTTTGACTACGTAAATTCCAACTGAGCAGCGAATCGAACGGAACTGGCCAATTCCAAACTTTATTTTCCCCATGCTAGCGTGTAATCAACGAGTGTTACGTTCGGGTGAGAATCGCGAAAGAAAATAAGGAAATGAACAAGGGGTAAAAGAAATGAAGATAAAAACCCGTCGTGGTATATCCGAAGGCTTGGTCGTTGGCTCTGGGTGGACCAAGACTCCTCATTGGAACCAAGCCTCCTGCCTGGACCACGCTCCAAGCTGTAAGTGTAGGAGAAATCACCCACAAAAGATGCTTCAAGTCGCCCAGCTTTCCTGAAATTCAGAAGTGGTTTTCCAATTGAGTTCTGCTCTTGATAGAAAGCAGGAGCTGTAGGTCGAAGTTCCACTATTCGCATGAGTTACGAATAATGGACAGGCGCCTCAGTCATGAAATTCTGTTGAGGGCTGGTTCAACGGTGTTGATCCTTGGAGAGACGCAAACCGTTCTCTTCGTGATTGAAGAGAAGCCGCATCCCCAGCCTTGCAGCAGTCAATCCAGATTGGGGACTCGGGGTCAGTGGTCGACATAGTCGACGCCAACGAACCAGAGCGATATCGCCTACATCGGGGACTCTTCCTACTCCTGATCTCACAGCGTCATCATTCCCTGTGACGGGTTCGATAGGACTGCTAATCTCATCCCTAGTTCCTTCTGGGCCGCCCTTTCTTCCCAATACCACATATTTCGATGTGTTTCGAATGGTCATCTTTGACCTCATAAGTGCTGCCACAGCTGCAACTATAAGCTTGTTCATAATTTTGGCATGTATGCTCTCGAAGATGCTTCAGGTGTTTATCTCTTCGGCTGGTGTGTCCACAGCAGCATGTGTACAGCTGTCTGAGATGAAGTATTTTCAGATGGCGTTCGAAATCTTTCTGCTTCTTGCATTCGCGATGATCGTCTCTGCCACAGGACCAGGGATGGTCCACGCCGGCGGGCCGGTGGTTGAGTCGGATGTGCTCAATGAACATTTCGATAGAGATTGAAGACGCTCCGCAGTCGCGATAATCGCAACAGAGCGGCGGCGACTCTGAATTCGTTGATGTTGACGTAGTTGTGGCTGGAGACGCTTCACTGTTGGTAGTGGAAGATGTAAGAAGCAATGGGTAATGGTAGTGAGAAAAGCGGTTTGTTGTTCGTGAAACTGGTTGTTGTTCGGTTGCAGCCTCGGACAACTTTGGATCATCTTTAGATCCATCATTGTTTTGACGTAAGATTGAACCTTCAGACAGATCGACTGGCGCTTCCTGGTCACTTGCTGTATGGCAATATTGGGACGACGTCCCGGACCTTGCGCACAAGTCAGAACCGTCCTCTAGGCTTTCATCTTGGTCACAAGCGAGTGATGGCTGGTTGTAATATCCCAACTGAAAATGCCACTCAAAATCTTCCAGGAAGCCAGACTCATCTGGCTCTATGTGGTGATCATGGCGGGCCCACGGGATGGTGCAAGTGCCAGGAGAAAGCCCGGCACAGGACTCAACCTAACTCTAAATAAGAGAAGTGGACCAAGAGTGTCCGGATTAGTGCAGAGACCAATCATGTAGCTCGGAGGCCACAGACCGGTGCTTCTTACTAGTCGTGTAACACTGCTTGACGTTCTAGAGCAAACTTCCTCACCAGTGAGAGAAGAAGTGGTGATTTGGTTTGTCCAGGATCCCTATCCTAGGCGATCACAAGGGGTACACACGAACTATTGCACAAGTAGGAGTGGGGCCCCCAGGAGCCTGAGGGCCCAGCTCTTTCTCGTGTATTCGCAGCGGCTCGAAAGGATCAAGGGGGTCTGGCTGTTGTACGTGGTGGAGTTTGAGTGCTTGTCGACTTGGTGCTCGGGAGAAAAGAAGGATGAGGCAATGATAATAGATCCAGCACGGAAACAAATGAAAGGTGATACAGAAGGCCGCAGTCTTATCAGGAAGACCCTCTAAATATTGTGAGATCACCTATTACGTGCGTCCGCAGCGCTGCACGCTGCGCCTCGGGCGGCAGGTGGAGAAATACAGGAACACCAAATGACGGCTCAAGGCAGAATTCAGGCGGTAACGTCATTCATAGTTGGCATAGAGGGCTAATTACCTTTCTGGATCAACGGCCCTCTCCGACAAACAGCTTTGATTCCTTTATCTTCAGTCCGCAATCACTTGCCACTGTCAATCGGCGACTACACCGACTTCTTCGCTGGAAGATACCATGCGCACAATGTGGGCACCTTGTTCCGCGGACCTCAGAATGCGCTGAACCCCAATTACCACCACGTACCGGTAGCATATCATGGACGTGCAAGTTCTGTCGTAGTATCCGGCACTCCGCTCACGAGGCCGCGAGGACAAATCATCCTAGACCCTACAGCTGAGCCTAAGTTGCCGACCTTTAGTCCTTGCAGGCGTTTGGACATCGAACTTGAGCTCGGCATGTTTGTATCGCGCAATAACAAGCTCGGAAAGCTAATCCGCGTGGACGAGGCTCGGGAATATATATTTGGCTATGTCCTGATGAACGACTGGAGCGCTCGAGATATGCAAATATGGGAGTATGTCCCGCTTGGGCCCTTCAATGCTAAGAATTTCGGCACGAGCATTAGCTTTTGGGTGGTATTAACGAACGCGCTCGAATTATTCCGAACGAAGGGACTTAATAATTTAGTGGAGTTGTAAAGCTATTTGAAATAAAAGCGGAAGGCCTTTGCGTTAGATATTAATTTGGAAGTTTCCCTGAAAAGTAAGTAATACTCCGACTTAATTCCGTACGATTCGTTATTTATTTACGTTATAAAGCATCTTAAAAAGACGAGATTATAATTTTATAAACATCGTTAAAAAACTTACTTTAATTTTAAAAATAAATAATTATATATTATTTAATTATAAAGTGTAATCTTTATATAAATAATTTATTTAACTTAAGTATAATATTTAAAAATAAACCGGGAATTTATAATAATATTTTAAAATAAACGTAAAAAAGAAAATAAATAATTAAATTAAATAATAATAAAAAGCGAAAATTTTTATAAAACGGTAATATTATTATTATAAATAGCGTGGCGGGTAAATTTAACGGCGAATTAATTAAATTTAAAAATTATTTTAATTAAATACTTTTAACCGTTAACGAAAATTATTAATAATAAATAAGATTTATATTTAAATATAATATAATAATAACTTATTTAAATAATGTTTAATAATATATTTTAAACGTTATATAATTAAAAATAAATATATAATATTAATTTTAATTTTAAATTATTATTAACGGTTTTATAAATGGTTATTTTTATTTTATAATAAAAAAATTAAATAATAATTAATTTAAAAAACTATTATTCGTAAATTATATAAGATTTTAATATAATTTAAATATAACGAAAACTTTATTTATATAAATAAAACTTTTAAATAATAACACTTTATAAATTAATTCCGTAACGTTTATATTATTATTATTTCGCGTTTTTTTACCCGAATAAAATGTTTTAAATATAATTAATAATAAACCGTAACCGCGGAATAACCCGTTACTTTTAATATTACCGGTAAAAAATATTTAATTAATTAATATATAACGTAAAAAAGTCGAAACCGTTTATTTTTTTTTAAAAAAAAAGATTTAATAATTAATATTAATAAAGTTTTTAAATATATAAAGATTTATAACCGGTTTAAAAACTTAAATACTTTTAATTTAAATAAAAATAAAAACGTAAAGATTATTTAATACGTAAACGTATAAATTATAAAAAAGTATATTAAAAAGGATAATTAATTATTATTTACGGTAATAATTAATTATTTAAATACGTTAATAAATAAAATAAAATAAATTAACGTTAATATTAATTTTATTTATTTTATCCATTTTATTTATAATTATATTATTATTAAAATAATTATAATAATTAATATAATAATTAAAATTTAAAATAAAAATAAATTAAATTAAAAATTTATTAATTTTATTAAATATATTAAAATAAAAATAATTATATTATTAAATATTAATTTAAAAGATTTATAATAATTAATTATTTTAATAAATGTTTTTATAATTATAATTAATAATATTAAACGATTATTAACGTTTTTAATAAAGTAATTATTATTTTTATTATAATAAAAATTTAATAATTTAACATATTATTAAAAGTACGGTTTAAATAATTTTAAAAATAAGTTTATATTTTAAATATAATTTTACCGTTAATTATTTATTTTAAATTAAATAAATTTTAATTATAAAAATATTTTAATATATATATATATATTAAATCGTAAGTAAAACTTTAAAATAAATCTTTTATTTATATTAAACGATAAAGATATTAACTTTTAATTATTAAAATTAATAAATTATTATTAATATATAATAAATAAACTTTATTAACTTATTATAAAGTGAAAATTTAAAATACCTTCGTTATTTAATTAATTATAACCGTTTTAAATTATAAATTTAAAAAGCATTTTTATTTATTAACTCCTTTTTAATAATAATACCGTTTAAAACGGTTAAATATTTTAACTTTTTTACTTATAAATAATTAAATAATATTTTTAAAGATTTATAACTCTTTTATCCTCGGTTTAACTTAATTTAAAAACTAATATTTTAAACTTTCTACCGCTTTTAAACTTTTTTATATTTACGTAATAATTATATACGTATTTTTATATATAAATACTACGTATTTTTATTTAATTTAATTTATATTAACTTTATTAACGTTAAATTTATTATAAATATTATTAAAAATATTATATTAATTTTAATCGATTTCGTTAATAATAACGATATATATATAAAATAATAACCGGTATATAAATTACTTTTTTTTAAATACTTTAATAATTATCTTTTTAACCGTTTATAACGTGTTAAAACTCTTTTTAATATTATATAAAAAAAGCTTTTCGTTAATAATTACTTTTATATAAGGATTTTTTCGATAAAGCTATACGAGTAAGCGATTATAAAGAAATATCCGCGGTTTAATCTTAATAATTCGAGCATTTAGTTTAAAGGTATTATAAGGATCTGTCGATAGCTAAGGAGACGAAGGGGCGGCTAGAGAAAAGTCGGTTTACTAAGCCAGTACAAATAGCCAGCCTTCATCCGCTATATTACAGGCAACACTTCACAATAATGACCCGTCTGCAGCCGCGTTTAACCTTACTATACCAAAAAGCGGGATTCCCTCTAATGGCTCATTTCCAGATGTTTATCAAATTAGTGACGACCTTCTCGACTTGTTCGACGCTTTTGAGCAAAGTCGGGTGGGACCAATCAACGGGATGATGGAGGCTCAAGATCTCAATCAGCAGGTCTCCAACTCTTGTTCCTGTGCCGTGCGCTTCGAAGACAGTCGTGTCACGTGAGTCCAGACCTGCCCGCGCGTAACACGCCTTAATCAAGGTGCGTTGCGCGTCGGAGCTGGGAGTGGTGGTGGTCGGGGTGCGCCCATCTTGGTTGGATGCGGTCTCACGTACAATTGCGCGAACCACATCACCGTCGCGGATAGCCGAAGAGAGGCGCTTCACAATGACGGCGGAGACTCCATCACCGCGTCCGTACCCTTGTGCACGGGCGTCGAAAGCGAAACACTTGCCATCTGGCCCACAGGTTCTGAGAAAGCTTGGTTAGCATGATCATTCGGACCAAGATAGATTGGGCTGGACGGCAGTTCAGGATGAGCGTACTGTATGGTTGAAAGATTTACAAAGGTATCTGGGCTGAGGTTGAGACAAGCACCCCCAACAATAGCGCAATCAGATTCTCTTGACCTTAGACTATATGCTACGAGGTGTAGCCCCATCAAACTGGTGCTACAACCTGTGTCTATGGCGATGAATGGACCCTTCAAATCGAAGAAATGTGACACACGGTTTGCTAGCATAGCTCCATAGTTTCCTGTGATGAAAGCTGGAGACATTTTCATCGGGTCGCGCAGGTGCAGGCCGTGGTAGTCCTTAGTGAAAGATGCCGTAAAAACCGAAGTGTTTGAACCTGCGACCGAGGAAAGCGTCAACCCGGCCGACTCGAGTGCCTCGAAGACAACCTCCAGCTGGATCCTGATCTGTGGATCGATTCCTGCAGCCACCTCGGCAGAGAAGTTGAAGAATGATGGATCGAATGCGCCCGGGTCTTCGCGGAGGAAGTAACCGCCCTTCATAGGCATCGTTGACAAGCGGTCAGACTGCGGGTGATAGAAAGATTCCTGGTCAAACCGCAACGCTGGCTCAATGAGTGAATGTGGACTCCGATAATACCCAACATGAGTGGGTTGGGTTATGAAAGCGGAAATATAGTTATATGCAGGAGCAGGCGACGGAAGATGCCGCTCGCGCGTGGAGACACGTGCGAACACCAATATTTTGCGAATGTAGATGTTACTAAATCGTAATGCGAATGCCGAAAACAACGCAGTCCAAAGCCAATCAGGTCCTAGGGCTGCTCGTGTCCTGCCAGCGATCGCGATTGAGTCGTCCGACTCCACCACGATCTCCTCATTGACGCGACCCGTCATTCTGCGCCGCGTTCCCCCGCACTGATTAGTTCATGGCAGTAATCAGACCGGTTTATAACGATCTTACTTTATAGCGATATTCGCTACATAACGATAGGATTATATGTCTATTTTAATTTTAAATAAGCATAACGATATTTCGCTTTATATCGTTAGATTTTAGGTTACAATGGCGTAGTATCGTTATAAAACAACGATATTTTTAAGGAATTTCATATATGCTAAAGATCAGGGTTTTAGTACTTAGCAAAGTCTCGCCAAGGCGCTAGGTCCTGTACCTGGTCAGCATCATCTTGTACCTGGCCTGTTCCCATTCGAAGATTTTCCGGTTCTCGGTTCATTCACGTGGTATCGTTCAATCCCCACAAATACAGTGCCCTCCAGAGGCTGCATCGGTTATGGCCGTTATCCCCTGGCTCCATTAGCTTCATGGAGGCCCGCCATCATCGATCTCAGCACCCAACATCAAGATCAAGTCAGCTGAGATAACTTGGTCTCAGATCGCAAGGTCTGGCCATCGGGTTTTTCGTCATCTCCTCTTCTCACACTACACGCAAAACAAGGACGGTATTACGATCGGAAACTCTGCTAAAATGCCTCTCTACGCGCCCGACGATGTCAATAAGCTAGTACTTTCTCAATTTTCTCTGAAGGGAAAGATAGCCGCGGTCACCGGGGGTGCTCGCGGAATAGGTGTTGAAATCGTCCGAGGACTGGCTGAAGCAGGCGCCGATGTGGCCCTTATATACTCCACCAGTACAGATGCACCAGAGGTAGCAGAGAAGATCGCCTTGGCCACCGGTCAAAAGATTCAGGCCTTTCAATGCGACGTCTCGGAACGCGAGAATGCTGCAGCCACCATCAATCAAATCGCCGCCGAATTTGGGAATGGTCGCCTAGATATCGTCGTTGCTAACGCAGGAGTTTGTGCGAACATTCCTAACCTCGAATATACAGAGGAAACGTGGCACAAAAATAATTCTGTCAACTACGACGGCGTCATGTGGACCGCTCAGGCGGCGGGCAAGATCTTCAAGAAGCAAGGCAAGGGCAACTTAATTATTACCGCCTCGGTGAGCGCGCTTTTGGTGAGTGCGCCTCAAACACAAGCAGCCTACAACGCATCCAAGGCTGCTGTGGTACATCTGGCCAAGAGCCTTGCGGTTGAATGGATTGAGTTCGCCCGAGTCAATTGTATCTCCCCCGGTTTCATCATGACGGAGAGTAGGTGGCTACCAGTGATCCAAAGCTTCCCCAAGCCGGTAGGCCAAGCTAACAATGCGCAAACAGTGCTTACAAGACAATCAAAGGAAATATTCGATCAGTGGATGTTAATGATACCTGGTCGTCGGATTTGCCATCCGGCGGAACTCAAGAGTGTAGGTTTCTAACTGATCCTTATACAAAAAACATATACTTATCACGACACAGGCGTATGTTTTTCTTGCCAGCGACGCGTGCTGTTATATGACTGGCTCGAATCTTGTTATTGATGGAGGCCTTACGCTGCTATAAAGGCGTAAGAAAGATATATAATGTCACGGGCTGCCCCGTGAAAGGAGGTGGTCTGTGCGTTGGTTGATGGAGGGGTTTAGCGGGGCGACGCGGCCTTAGGCCGCACGGGCCTGTACCCATATAAAACAGCTGGGAAGCTCCCAGAGCTTCCTCACTCTTTATCTGCTTTTTTAATTAAATTATTACCTATATATTTAGCTTTAATTTTAAATAAAGCGTAACCCGTAATATATAATAAAAAATAAAATTTACGTATAATTTAAAAGGTTTAATTTTTTAATTAAATAATATTTATAAATTATTATTAATAAATAATTTAAAAGTATTATATAAAATTTTATAAATTTAATATTATAAAAATAAATTTATATATAAAAATTAAAATATTAATTTTTTAATTAATTTAAAATAATTTAAAATAATATAATTTTTTATATATATTATATAAATTTAATAATTATATTTATTTAATTAATAAATATTTAAATTATTTTTTTAAATTATATTATATAATATTTTTATAATTTAATAAAATTTTTAATATAAATTTTTTTTAATATATAAATTTTTTAATTTATATAATTAATTTTTAATAAATTAAAATATTAAATAATAATAAATATTTTTTAATTTTTTTATTATAATAATTTTAATTTAATTAATTTTTAATATAAAAGATTTAAAATAAATTAATATTATAAAAATAATATTTAAAATATATAAAATTAAAAATTAAACGTATATTATTAATTATAATAAATTATAATAAT